>BSQZ01000047.1:3392500-3412500 GCA_033239005.1 Lamellibrachia satsuma | reverse complement strand
TAAATGCAAATAAAACAGAGTTTCTTATTATTGGTACACAAAAGCAGCGTGTTAAGCTTGATTGTTTTTCCCGACACCTGCGCTTAGCCAGAATTTCACACTGGCCGTCTCAGCACGGAATTTAGGAGTCACCTTTGATAATACAAACAAATTTTAGACAGCATATTTAACAAATATATGTATGCATGTATATATGCATATATATATATATATATATATATATATATATATATATATATATATATATATATATATATATATATATATATATATATATATATATATATATATATATATATATATATATATATATTATGTATGTATGTATGTATGTATGTATGTATGTATGTATGTATGTATGTATGTATGTATGTGCGTGCGCACGCACGCACGCACGCACGCACGCACGCACTCTCAGAATAGCTGCAGGGCATTTATTGAGGTCGACGGTACCACCAATTTGCAACAAGCCCCGTCAGTCTCTCAAATGGCCGACGCCCGGTTTTCGTCAGACGCCGTCGTAGGTCATAGTGCGTGTCGCGTAGCCCGTAAATTTGCAGGTTGCGATCGCGTTTGTTTACATTTCTCGCCAGACTCTGCACCGCTAACGACTGGTGCGTTCCACGCTATCCAGACGGGGTTATCAACGGTCGTGAACCCAATTTGCTTCCAATGAAGGAGGAAATATCCAACGGATCCCCGAGACGAAAGAATTCCTCTAAACCAGTACCTGACGGATCGAAGAAAAATTAATAGCAAGTAGTTATTTAAGGATCCAGTATTTTTACAGTTAGGAAAATTATTAATTAAATCAACCACCCAGCTATTCGTAGAGGCCCATAGTTTGTTATCATTTTAAAGCATGATGCATGTTTTTTCCCACTTAAGAAAGTTAGTAGAACTAGGACACGAAGTAACATTAGTGTAGGATCAGTGTACCCAGCAGGTAGATTGGATATGAGGACGTACTCATTCTCACAGAGGAAGATAAATGAATGGAACAAATTATCTACAAACGCAAGCAGCATGAACATGTTAAAACAATTACGAAATATCACAGATGAAAAATTGTTGGACTCTCGATAAGCCAATGGCTTCCTTGTCCACTTGCCACCCGGGCCTTTTGCATTGGATGGCAATGTTGTTCATTACTGTTAAATCTTAATTTAAACAATTACGACAAAGTTACAACCGTAAATATAATGGTTTTAATTTGTGTTGGTGTTAGTGTAGTAGGCCTATGATACATTAGCTACTAATAATTGCTTGTAAGATGACTCTTTATTGGGAGGCGGGCATAGAGTAGATGAAAGTTCATTAGTGTTTGCGTCGCAAAAATGCGCTCGTAAACTGACGTCAAAACAAAAATAGTGACGTTGTTTTTGGTAGAGTATTTCACAGTTTAGCTATTTCACAGTTTAGCTATTTCACAGTTTAGCTAATTCACAGTTTAGCTATGCCAGTCAAGATGATCTGATATCATATTGTGCCGGTGTGGCAGGGTATCTCTCCCCCTGGACATCTTCCCCCAGATGGAAATACCCTAGGGTAGGAGAAGATACCCTACTCCTCCTCCTATAGTTTATTAACCTTTGATATATTTTGTTGGGCAACCACACACAATATACAATAACTAAATCCTTTCACCCACTTCACACAAAAAATAATCGTTTGATCCCAAGCCTTTTAAAATGTCCAGTCGCCTATTTAAGGACGGTGTCTACAAGACTTAATTCCATGAAACAATGTGGGCTGTAGACACTTAATGTATTAATGTATTCAAGTTGGTGAATGATTTTGCATGATATTTTGCATGATATTTTTTGTGATAATTGCAAGTGATAAATGACTGATTTTTTAATTTATCGCACGTGAACTCTTTTTGATAATTGTAAGTCATTATATGATGATAATAATTGCGCCATTGATTTTAGTTATGGAAGAACATTTTTTGGAATCAAGACAACTTGAGTATTGGGAGGGGGTAAGATATCTAGGGGGGAAGCTGTCCAGTGGGGGAAGACATACTGGTACACCGGCGTCAGATCGCTGGTATTATCCCGTCAACCGTGCAGGGTGAGGATCTTGGTATGGGTTATGGCATAGGTGTTGAGGGTCAAAGACAATTTTGCTATTGACGTACAACACAACATGACAGCCTGATATCCACTCTACTTTGTTGAGTGCTGCTCCAGTCCAGGTGGCTTAGCATCCTGGGGACACTTAGACGGGATCGAGATTATAACTAAGTGGGAATTCGACAGAAGTAGATGTTCACTCGAACCCTATCTGAATGTCACTATACAACCATTCCATTATCCACTGGAATCTCCACGACAGTCCTAAAATCACATTTCATTCATCATTTATTAAAGTCATTCAAGCACCAACTTCTTAGTGCAGGTGCAACTTTTGGCAGTGGATCGCCTCAGAATGAAACGATACCCGTCTCGTTAATGACGAGCCATCTTCTGGAGCACTCACACGCGACAAATTGCGGCCATTACGGATGCCTTGAAGTAGACGCAAACAGCCGGTTAGCTCATCAACTTTCGTCTGCTGCGGAAAGCGTTGTTTTTCCACATGTCTATGGCCGCCGCCTGCGCCCCGGCCGGCGTGGTACGAGCGTCGCGCGCTCTGTTTTTACAGGTGTTATTTTAATGCGCGACACAGGAAAGAGCGAAACAGGAGACCGGAGATCGGACACGGCAATGCGCACTCGACATTGCCGTATTGCGCCTGATATAGACGTTGTGGTCCCATTGTAATGTTTTACGTTTCTTAGACCTGTACGGATTTTCCGTATACTATACGAATTTTTAAAAGACCGTATCCCGTTTTTTAACGGATTTGCTTCAAATAAAGTACGTTTGTTTCTTGTGTTGATCACACACGTATAAAATCGAATGAACAACTTATAACGATCTAACAGCAAATATGCTATATTTCTCCTAAAACACTTGTTATGCTGGACAGATTTCCGACAAAACTTGATAGGATTAAACCATTGAAAATATTTATACGGATTTGTACGGCTTTATTCAGAATTTCAAGTTAAAAATGCGGATTTCAACCCAATAAAATGTGGGAGGTATGATTTTTGATATTCTGATATAATAACAAAGAAATATCGAACATAGTATTAGCTTGGTAACGAATACGTGTCATATGCTGGCATATTTCATCCGGTTTCAACATATCTATATACAAGATCAATTGTTGGACGCTTGCCTGCAATGTGCATCATATGCCAGACGCTATTTCCGGAAAGGACTTTAGCCGCGGTTTGAACGAGATCGCTCCACGGGTGAAACAAGACCTCGCAAGTGGCGCGTTCTGCATTCCCGTGTTACACGTAACGCCAATATTGCGAGTTCAACTTTTAATTGGCTTCAGAGGGGTGTTGTTTACATAGCCCAATTGTGTCTCGTCACGTACAAGACAGCTGTGGTTATCGCATACTCACCAGACGGTCTGTACCAAAGTCTTCTCAACTGTCACTCACTTTAGTCATGAATTCTGGGGGGAGTTTTGTTCCTAAATGTATATCCAACCTTAACTGACAGTAAATTAAAATATAGTACTGCTCTCCTCTTTATCCCTGAATAAATAAATAAATATATATATATATATATATATATATATATATATATATATATATATATATATATATATATATATATATATATATAATATATAATTTAATATTTTATTTAAATATTTTCTTTTCATTCTTGGCTTAGGCTGGTACCGATACCTGTCATCGATTTTTTTCCTTCTTTTTCTCTAAATTATTATCACTGATCAACATTAACATTATAACACCTGATTTGCAGTATATATATATATATATATATATATATATATATATATATATATATATATATATATATATATATATATATATATATATATATATATATATATATATATATATATATATATATATATATATATATATATATATATATATATATATATATATATATATATATATATATATATATATATATATATATATATATATATTAATGTTTCCAGATGGTTTTGATATTTAGACATGGGCGTAGCAGGGGGTTGCCATGGGTGCCTGGGCACCCCAATTTTCAACCGTGGGCCCCTTTTCAACCAGGCACCCCTTTTTTTTAGCCGGCAGCCCATTTTAAAAATCCTCATCCACACTTTTATCTGCACGAATAGAGAGAGACATGCTGTATCGTTTTTCTCGACCTTATCTTGTATTCAGGCGTAAGATAGCCAACCACTCGAACATCATAACGTGATAAATGCACAATGTAAGTATCGCAGTCGTAAAACATGGCAACGTCCCAACTGAACGTTTTCAGGTAGCAAACAGTCACTAACATGGTGGTACTTCGACAAAATCAGAGGCACTCTATTCGTCTTTCACGAACCCAAAGTAAAATAGTGGCCCGAACCCAAAATAAAATAGTGGTCTGTCTCTAGATAATTAATAGTGCGTTTACAATTGCGCGTAATGTCATTTAATGCGAACGTCATTGTGTAGTGGCGCCCTCTAGTGCACTATCTCAATATGTTGCTATAATGTCTACTGTTTTAGTGATGTGTTTCTGTGTTGTGATGGCGACTTTCCGTTAGGCCGACCCGGAATGGGTAATACTGTGACATCTCCCTAAAAGACAACGGGGAAAGGATGTGGCAAAATTTGGTTACGGTGTTTGAGTAATTTTACTAATGACATTACTTGGATCATTGTGAATGAGTGAGTGTAGTAGTTGGTCGCTTGGCGGCCGTGACGTGCTGCCACGGCGGATTTGACTGGAACCTTGGCTGTACACCGAGACCGATTATGGACGGGAAGTTCGCACATATCTCCGTGTTGTACTTCCTGTCTGGTTCAGGCCATAGTTGAACTTCCTGTTTATTGTAGAGCGTATTAAATTGTGATATGTGAAATCAAGAAAGTCATATGATGTTACATAAGTGCAGTTGAGCAGGCATATTCACAGTTTGTTTGTAGAAGCTATTGGCTGCGAAACAGTGCATTTTTTAGAGTTTAATATGCGCAGGGATTTATGGGAATTGATTTGCTATGGGCCACGTGGGCGAATCATTACATGGATTTGTTTACATTGAGGGGCATAGCACGGGCGTTTAAAGGGGCTGCAGGTATGTGGTATTGACACAACTTTGTCAGCATGTCAATGAGATGATGGCAGATGCTATGAAAAACATTCTGATTTTTGATGGTCCAGTTTTCTCATAATCAGACAAAACGTTAGCATGCCCACCAGTGCAATGTTGCACAGTGGTCTGACCTCTATATAAGGTAATAGCATAGCAACGAATAGTGCGGTCCTCACAGTGTATAGGGCTCAGTTTTCCACAATACTATTTCGTGTCTAAGCAGGTCAATTGTGTATTTAAGGGGGGGGGAGAAATCGGGCCACGCCCAGTTTTGTTTTTCATAATAATTATGTAACACCCTGCGCCACAACTTGGTAGCATGGTAAACTAAAGAGTAACTAAGCTTACCCCCTTGGCCCCCCTGCGATATCCTAGATGCGCCACTGACACAACTAGAGTAGGGCGGGGCAAGCCCGCGATTTCGCCTGCTTATTTTCATTTCAGCCGGAAACGGTTGAACTGTCACATATACAAACATATTATCTCAATCTCAAGATAATAGCAGAACATTAGTAACAACAGGAAACAAATATATTTTAGTTGCAGACACATTTTGCAAATTTCGTCATGTGGGGAAAAACGCACCCCCGGTTCACGTTGGTTTGTTCGACTAATGTTGTTGAATGCACAGGCAAACATTATACTTTAATTAAATAGAGAATTGAGTTTGACTACCATGCAGCTGAGTTGAAGTAATTATTGTCACATCACTACGGATGGAATTTCGCTGCGTAGACACATTGCGTCGTACGTATGTTGTACCGAGGGACACAAGTAGAACAGCCGAGTGGCCGAATCAAATACATTGCGTCATATGTCAAGCGGAAAACACGAGTGTCCAAGTCAAATACTCATTCGTCTTCTTTTCTTTATCTTATGATGACACCGTTCTCTATCTTATCATGACACCATTCTCTATCTTATGATGACACCGTTCTCTATCTTATCATGACACCGTTCTCTATCTTATCATGACACCGTTCTCTATCTTACGATGACACCATTCTCTATCTTATCATGACACCATTCTCTATCTTATGATGACACCGTTCTCTATCATGACACCATTGTCTATCTTATGATGACACCGTTCTTTATATTATCATGACACCATTCTCTATCTTATCATGACACCGTTCTCTATCTTATCATGACACCATTCTTTATCTTATGATGACACCGTTCTCTATCTTATCATGACACCATTCTTTATCTTATGATGACACCGTTCTCTATCTTATCATGACACCATTCTCTATCTTATGATGACACCGTTCTCTATCTTATCATGACACCATTCTCTATCTTATGATGACACCGTTCTCTATCTTATCATGACACCATTCTCTATCATGTCATGTTATCATTCTCTATCATATCATGTCACCATTCTAAATCTCGTCTTCGTAGCGAGTGGGTCATTGAAAGACAAACGTGAACACATCGTCGCCGATATAGTGCATACCTGGGAGTACCTGCCTTTCCTGCCGGGTAGGTGCAGGGTAACCGGGTAGGTGCAGGATAACCGGGTAGGCCCTGTGGGCTGCCCAGCATACATGTCGGGTCCGGGTCGATGCGACACGTATGTGACACTAGACGTTTATTGACCTTAGTCACGGAATCACACTTATGTGCTGAGAATGCTAATACTTGATAATAATTTACTCTATCGGTGCGAACAAGTGGTAAAATTTACACTGAGTGCCACATCACGCGCCGCCGTCGTGGAGTTGTATCTATGGCCTCGATCTGGCACGATGATATTAACGCCATCTTCTTGTGATGTAGATAATAATTATATTCAGCTTGATCCAGAAACCGTGTTTTGACTATACGCCGTTAACTAACAGGTTGTGCAACGTTTTGGCAAGTATATTTCTTCGCTCTTGGTTGTACATTGTGCACACTGGTCCATTTGTGTGATCATTGATTATTTCACATTGGCCCATTTGTGCGATTACGCCTCCACAACTGCTGTGTTGTGTTCTCCGTATTCGTTGCCGTAGGCAGAATTTACAGCCGAATGTAACGGTGTACGTGTCTATGTGTATACTTGTGTAAGTCTGCGTGTGTGAGAATGTACGCTTACGTGCGTGTAAGTCACTGTGGAATCACTGTGGAACACTTGTCATCTAAAGCGCACGTACCATTTCTGTATTCCATTCGTTGGACATCACCTGTTATCTAAAGCGCATGCACCATTTCGGTATTCCATTCGTTGGACGTTACTTGTTATCTAAAGCGCACGTACCATTTATGTATTCCATTCGTTAGACGTCACCTGTTATCTAAGGCGCACGTACCAGTTTTGTATTCCTTTCGTTAGACGTCATTCCATTCATTAGATGTCACTGTGTGAAACACTTGCCAAAATAAGTTCACAATTCAAGACAACTTTTTTGTTTGCTTTAACATTTTGGCACCGTGGTTTTTACTAGTGCACATTTGGTTTACCGACAGCATTATTAGTATCAACATTTTATCTCACAAGCAAACGCATTTATTTTACAATAATTTTTTTTGCAAATGGCCGATTCAGTATCATCCCTAAACCGCGGCCCCGCCAGATGCGTAAAAAACAGGTGGTGCGTTTCGGTTTTTATACAAACATATTACTCTGAAATCAAAGCATGATTGCCCCCCCCCATCTTTTTTGCTTTTTTGGGTCTAACGTGTTCCAAACAACCTTTACAATTTTAGGCATCATTACTCCCGTGCACATTTTTAAAATATCTGACACATTACCAGCTACGTCAGTTGAAAAAAATTGTAAAATACTGTAGTCTGATTATAATATGTGATAACACGAGATTGATTTACTATTCAAATATAAACCTTGCAGGAATATTGCAATTTGATATGTTCGTAATATATAAAGCATAATATGTGAAATATGCATTAACAATTGTAAACATTAATATTTTACATAATTGATTAAGTCACGGAAAACCATATTTTTGACTTAGTTTCTATTATATTCGATATTTGACCCACAAGGAGTAATACCACTTCAGTAAAATTTGGTCAAATTGTTCGTATTTTATTTATCTCTATACAAAAAACAAAACAAGTTGGGCGTTCCCGTACAAAATGTTTTAATATCTGACATAATAACAGCTACGTCAACAACAAAAGTAGCAAAACTGTTATCAAAAGCCAAATTGTACCCACAAGGAATAATGTCAGTTCAGTAAAAGTTGGCCGAAATGTTAATTAATTATTCATCTCTATATACATAGAAAAACTAACGAAGTGGTGACAACAAATCAGGGTTTGCTATCTTAAAATAATACGAGTTCCGAACTAATTTTGTTTTATAACGAATTTACATCGCATGTTGTCCGCCGGGGGGTTCCACTGGTACTACGTTACATTTATATAATTAATTTTTTTCGGTTCTTATTAAGGCCTAGTAAAAAAGAAAATAGTTTCTCGTCCGGACTTTTTGCGTAAAGGAAGAGGGAGGCCCTTATTATTTACTATTTATGGACTTTTTGCTATTAGTTTTGAAGATGGCCGCCATGTCTTAGATGCTCACTGTGGTTGATTTAAAGACAAGTTGTAATTTTATTGATGCAATATGGAACATGCCAGTGATGCATAGTAACACAAAGCCTGCCATTCCATTTGCCAATTAGCAAATACAATACGTTCTAGCGGGAATGGCAGATGAATAGAAACATTTACGTCAATAGAATATGGCAATGTTGAATGTATTTATGAATGTTATGTGTAGGTTTGGCCATGGTTTCATTAGTTTGTATAATAGGCATAAAATTGAATGCAGCTATACTGATTATAATTAATTTATTTTATAATAAAATAAAAAGGAAGCGGGTGGGGACGAGAAACTGGTTTATTTTTTACTAGGCTTAATATTCTTTTACAAAAACAAAAAAGCTTTTGGACGCAATGTCCCACTTTTTTAAAACAAGCAAAATCCACGATAAGATCCATATATTTGTTGCACAAGAGGCCATTTTATGCATATTTAATTTGCTTGGTCTCAAGTGGTTTTACATTTTACCACGCGAGCGTTCACCACTAACGGAAACGGCACATCACAATGGCGACCCGTAAAATAACACGTTAAAAACAACGAAAACGCAAAAAAAACGACGAAATTTGAGTGAAGGTGTTTCCTGCTTTTCATGAGCACACGTTGACACGCGACGTGACAAACTCAACACAATACCCTGTTACACACTCTTTCTATGACGGAGTGGCATGACATTAACTCTTTGAATCATGCATCATGCACATGAGTTTGCCGATGTGACACTCAGTGGTAGGCACGAAGAAGGTGCTGTCAGCTGCCTCTTGATTCGTTTGCATATATATATATATATATATATATATATATATATATATATATATATATATATATATATATATATATATATATATATATATATATATATATATATATATATATATATATATATATATATATATATATACATACATACATACATACATACATACATACATACATACATACATACATACATACATACATACATACATATAGACATAAATACATACATACATACATACATACATACATACATACATACATACATACATACTTGTTAAATATGCTGTCTAATTTTTTTTTATTATCAAATGTGACTCCTACATTCCGTGCTGAGACGGCCGGTGTGAAATTCTGGCTAAGCGTAGGGGTCGGGAAAAACAACCAATCTTAACACGCTGCTTTTGTGTACCAATAATAAGAAACTCTGTTTTATTTGCATTTAACTTTAATTTGCTGTCAGTCATCCAGTGGAATATGTCTTAGAGACAATCCCTCAATTGGTTTATGGAGCAGTTTGTATCCGGGGTAGCCAAGGAAAGGTAAATATGTGTGTCATCTGAATATATATATATATATATATATATATATATATATATATATATATATATATATATATATATATATATATATATATATATATATATATATATATATATATATATATATATGTGTGTGTGTGTGTGTGTGTGTGTGTGTGTGTGTGTGTGTGTGTGTGTGTGTCTGTGTGTGTGTGAAGAGTGTATATATATGTGTGTGTATATATATATATATATATATATATATATATATATATATATATATATATATATATATATATACATACATATATATATATATATACACACACACACACATACACACACACACACACACACACATATATACACTGACTTTGTATATATATATATATATATATATATATATATATATATATATATATATATATATATATATATATATATATATATATATATATATATATATATATATATATATATATATATATATATATATATATATATATATATATATATATCCACTCGTTTTCTATTATTTATGCTTACTCAACAGAGTCACGTATCGATAATATGGCTATATTATCGTATTGCGTTTATAGGCTCGGCTGAACAAGACAAATCGATTCCACAATGTTGCTTATCGTGAGTACTGCTATATTTGCCAATGCCCTTAACGATGTAACGTCAAAAGCCAATATCTACCTTCGGTAAAGTGTTCGAACATCTGACTGATGACCCGGTTTTTATACATCTGTTTGACGACCATTGGAAGGTTGCGTTATTTCGTTCACGCCCTGTTGCCCCACTTATCTCAGTTAAATAAAATGAATAACCATAATTAATTATTTGAATGCTTCCTAGAGAAGTTAAGTAGGTTTTCGATGGAACATGTGTAATGTGTAAATGGCTTAGATTTGTCTTAAATAACACACGCACTGTCTAAGAGCCGCACACGTTTCCTTAGAAAACCGTAAGTTTACAAACAGTTGAATTCATAAAGCCTATATGTACTTGTACTTTTACACATCATCTGCATAATATTTATAGACAGCAGACAATACATATATAATTATTTAACTATGTCTTACCAGAACCGGAAAAAATTTTGCGATAAAAGAAAGAACATCAACGAAACTGATTCGCGATGGGCTATATGAATTGAGGAGGAATTTTTGAAATACATGATTAAATAGCAATGCGACTTGCAAACGATGCAAATGTTTTTTCCCACAGTTGACATTCCTCGTCCTGGCTGTAAACGTTTCCGTGACGTACGCGAATCCGACCAGCCACGAGGAAGTCATGCGCTGTTTCTACGTGTGCCAGGACTCGTACGAAATCTGCCTGGCATGCGAAAGGAATCGAAATGTGAACGTCTGGATCAGTAGTAAAATGTGCCTTTGGCTCAGAAGCCTGTGCAGACTCGACTGTTGAAAGACGATGTTGTTCAAGTACACAGTGTATCAGACGCAGTATATGACGCAACCGCAGGCAGGGCTACAACCAGCGCAAGTCAAGGTGTGCTAGTCCCCTCGTTGGCGTGTGTGGTATTTAGACACGTTCGTTCTTCGTATGAAACAAGTTCTCGTCAAGAAAGACGACTGTGTGAGCCGTGCCACGTGGGACGTCACTGGCGAGGAGTCTCAGCGAGAGAGACACTTTTGATAATTTGCTTAGAATTTATAACTTAACGTATCTGCAGGCATGTGTTGCAAATAAAATGTAACGTGTTAATGCACACAACCCTAGGAGCGAATCTGGGTTTGTTGGCGGGGGGGGGGGGTCTGGTCAGTCGTAGTCATAATTATGTCGTTCTACTTACGGGGGGGGGGGGACGGGGAGACGGGGGGAGGACGGGACAACACATGTGTCGGGTTAATATCAGCCGGCTGCTAATAATTCAGTTTTTACATTGCCACTAGTTCCAATTTAGGCCTATGCACGTTGTCCATTACCATAATATTTGCCACGGACACGGGGGTCTTACTTCATGGCCTGGGGGGGTCCGCTGCTGCAACCTGGCCGGTTTAAACTTCTATTTAGGTTCACAAAATCCTACGTTAAATGCTATAATGCAAAAATAGCACCTTGACGAATTGTTTTACCGATTAAAAGCACTTTATATAGAATGTCCCGATTTTAGTGTTTTATATTTTTTAAAGATGGAAAAGATAGATATATATAGATATATACCTTCACCGCTTCAATGTGTCAAGAAGAATGCTGCAAATAGTGGGCATTCTCGGCCACGTATATCATGATGTGTACCTTCATTGGAAAACAAGTAAAATTGAATTCAGACAATTCTTTGCTATTCGTTACTGTGGTAGGTCTAGACACCAGGAACTACTCTGGGTAGCGTATGTTTGGATCCAATGATGTCGCATGACATAAGTACAATGTTACATACCAGCGCAATAAGTACACTGTTACATAGCAGCGCAATAAGTACACTGTTACATAGCAGCGCAATAAGTACACTGTTACATACCAGCGCAATAAGTACACTGTTACATAGCAGCGCAATAAGTACACTGTTACATAGCAGCGCAATAAGTACACTGTTACATAGCAGCGCAATAAGTACACTGTTACATAGCAGCGCAATAAGTACACTGTTACATAGCAGCGCAATAAGTACACTGTTACATAGCAGCGCAATAAGTACACTGTTACATACCAGCGCAATAAGTACACTGTTACATAGCAACGCAATAAGTACACTGTTACATATCAGCGCAATAAGTACACTGTTACATAGCAGCGTAATAAGTACACTGTTACATAGCAGCGCAATAAGTACACTGCTACATACCACCGCAATGAGTACACTGTTACATAGCAGCGCAATAAGTACACTGTTACATACCAGCGCAATAAGTACACTGTTACATAGCAGCGCAATAAGTACACTGTTACATACCAGCGCAATAAGTACATTGTTACATAGCAGCGCAATAAGTACACTGTTACATAGCAGCGCAATAAGTACACTGTTACATACCAGCGCAATAAGTACACTGTTACATACCAGCGCAATAAGTACACTGTTACATAGCAGCACAATAAGTACACTGTTACATAGCAGCGCAATAAGTACACTGTTACATAGCAGCGCAATAAGTACACTGTTACATACCAGCGCAATAAGTACACTGTTACATAGCAGCACAATAAGTACACTGTTACATAGCAGCGCAATAAGTACACTGTTACATAGCAGCGCAATAGAAACTTCATAGAGTAACAACAGGAGCACTACCACTTCTTGCCAAACATATTTCAACGTAGCAGGACAATAATAGTTACATTTACCTTCAGCCTCCGTCTACGAAATGTGATCAAATAACAATAGACATGTGCTTGTAAAATAACACAGAAAGGTGTCTGACTGTAATTCGTGAATTAATTAAGCGCAAGGTGGTCATTTAGTTTACTACGGAAAGTCTCATCGAAAATGTGGCCGAAAACTCGACGTCAACATGAAATATTTTATGATATAAATATATTAAGATATGGAGTGATATAATATTATCTCAGTTTAAATAACTATGTGTGTGTTATCTGTAGACATGGATTTGGCCCAACTAATCGAGCTAGGCGATACGTTGGGTTCCGAACTTCAGGCATTTGTTCAGGAAAACATGAGGCAGCCCGGGCTGAAAGCAGGGCTGCTAGTGAGCAGGCTGCCCTTGTGAGAGCCGATGCCGAGCGCCAACTGGAGAAGGTGAAAGTCGAGGCCGAAATCAAAGCGAGAGAGAGAGAGAGAGAGAGAGAGAGAGAGAGAGAGAGAGAGAGAGAGAGAGAGAGAGATGGCGAGGCAGGCTGAGATTCGTAAGCGAGAACGTGATGGAGACGGCTCACAATAACGAAATGGCGATGATCCACAAGGAGGCTGCAGCAGCAGGCAATAAGGGGTCAGTAAGTGATAGCGATGGGATCCCCAAGGTCACCCCAAGGTCATCCGCAGTCCTACGCTGCCTTGCTTTACTGAACACACTGATTTCATTGATGCTTATCTTCAGCGTTTTGAATGCTGTGCCGAGAATCAGGGCTAGGAAAAATATAGTTGTGCAGTTTTTCTAAGCGCTTTGGTAACGGGGCATGCCTTGAAAGTTACTCCCGTTCTCCGGCATCTATTGCAAATGATTACACCCAGTTGAAGCAGGCCCTGTTAGAGTGGTACTGTTTAACGAAAGATACCCCCAGTTGAAGCAGGCCCTGTTAGAGTGGTACCGTTTAAAGGTAGGAGATTTTCGTAAGAAGTGTTATACGTGCACAATAAATTCCAACGAAACCATGGCGCAATTTTGTGCCCGTATGGACCTATGTTTAACCCAGTCCAAGATTTATTAAACTTTTGAGGGGTTTAAAGAACTTGTGATGAAAGAGCAGTTCTTGTTGATGTATCGCCGAGAGTTATCAATCTTCATGGAGGAACACAAATATGAAGGAAAGGGGGAATTGTTAGAGTTGGTAAAGACCTTTACTGATGCCCATTCCTCTTTTGGAAAGATTTCTAGAGATCGAATTCGAGCTAACCCCGTTCCGGCACCACGCCCGACTAGTAAGTTTGAGGACTCCCAATTATTCTCCTCGCCCCTTTCAAACCCAGCGCACCTGTTTCCTGTGTAACCAGCCTGGGCACGTAGCGCGGAGCTGTACGGTAGGCCTAGTGAGTAAAAAATAACGCCCGTTGTGGGAAATTGTGCGATTGTCCTAGGGAAATATCTTCCTAGCCACCCTTGCTCAGTGGGAAAAGATCCCTGTCATCGCTAGTTCTTGTGTTGTATTGTGGGTGTAAGATTCGTGTCATCGCTAGTGCTTCAGTACGCCACGATGAAAATGAAACTGACCAGTGATTGATGGATATGCTAGGGAATTCCATATTAAGGTGTTTCGAGATAGTGGATGTAACGGGGTGGTAGTTAGGCACAGCCTAGTCACAGAGAGTCAGTTAACCTGGAAAACCAGGGTTTTGAGGTTGATGGATCAGTCCCTCACTGAGGTCCCAACTGCCCGTTGTTTTGTAAAAATCCGCCATAATTTTCTGGGAAAGTAGAAACCTTGTGTTTATCTACACCGGTGTATGACTTAATCATTTGGAATATTGAGGGTCTCCATCCTCCTTGTCCCGTTGACAGAGAAAACCCTCCACCGGTAGAAGTGAACGCTTCAGACGTTGCCGTAGCCGTCAAGACTCCAGCGGCCGACGTGTAGGTAACCGGGTGTGATGAAGAAACCCGCGCTCAACAGAAGCGCCGGGAGAAACCCTGCAAACCGCTGACAGTGCCCAACGTAGTCGGCACGAGTGTATCAGCTGAGGATTTCACACGGGAACAACAGGGGGATGTTCGTTAAGAAAGTGTTTCGTATCGGCCGCTGTCATTAATGGAAATCCTGTTAGTGAGCAGACTACTCACTCTGTAGTTCAAACGGGGTTGCTGTACTGTATGTACCGTAAAGAGAAAGGTGAGGCAGTAAGGCAGGCAACCTATCGTTCACCGAGGCCTTCGTAAAGAAGTCATGAAGTTAGGACATGATGCTATCTTTTCGGGACACCAGAGAATTAGGAAGTCGCTAGACAGGATTCTTCTAAACTTCTACTGGCCGGGGATAATAGACGGTGTTCATGGGTTCTGCAAGTCGAGTGACATTTGTCAGAGAACTGTTAGTCGGGGTAACCCTAGGGCCCTAATACAGATGATGCCTATCGTAAACACCCCTTTTGAGAAGGTAGCGATATATATGGTGGGTCCCATAACGCCGGTAACGGAAAGGGGAAATCGATGGACATTAACCCTGGTGGATTGTGCGGAGCGGGAAAAGAAAAATTGTTTGGACAGCTCCACTATTTCCATATCTTTTTCTTTCCTTTTTGCACTGATCAATAATTTCATGATATCCAACTGTCAGCAAGCTGATAGGTACCACTATGCTGTTGATTTGACATCACTTTCGGGTGGTAATAGATCTCCTGTTGGTGAAATATGAGGCGTATAGCCAAAAAACCCTAATATCGCTCAGGATAACGCTTATCCAGCTGGCATTCCTGATTTGGACTCACGTTCTGAGCTCAGACGTGGGCAGTATCCTTGAAACTGCCGCAACACCAATAGCATATTTCATGACCTGTAATTTGGGATACTCACCCTCTACTAACTATGTTCAACCCCAAAAAGATGTAACCTCTTATATAATTCATTAATTAAACAAAGGGGAATTAGATGTGACTATTCAGAATGCCAACAATGGTATCACAGTGACTGCCAGAACACGAGATCCACTATATACGAATGTATAAATTCCAGCAGTTGTATGTGGGAGTGCCTCCAATGTGCCATGCCAAATTTTAGTACAACCCTCTTTGACTTGCATTCTATTTCCTCTGACAACAGCTTTAGTAAACTTTCTGAATCGAGTGATAACACGGACTGCAGCGTGTGCTCATGACCGGGGCCACCGTTAGCCTCGACTTCCCCCACAAAATCATGTCACACTGCGACAAAATGTAAACAGAAACCTCTTCGACTGTTGAATGTTAACTGCCAGTCAATAGTGAACAAAAAAGAGGAACTGGATCACCTCCTGTACAACACGAAGACAGATGTTATTGTTGGCACATAGTCCTTGCTCACTCCGAACATCAAGGATCATGAAGTTTTCCCTCCAGATTTCCCAGTTTATCGTAGAGACAGAGATATAGGATGAGGGGTGGAGTCTTCATAGCAGCAAGAACAGATGCTGTTAGTTTGAGAGAGAAAGACCTAGAGACATAATGCGAGATCCTCTGGATCAAACTGAACATCACATCCAGCAAGAGTTTGTACATTGGCGCATATTATAGACCTAATGCTACAGATGAACAAAGCCTCAACTCACTTCCACAGTCATTAGCTAAACTGCCTCGTGACAGCAGCCATGTGTGGCTAGCTGGGGATATGAACCTGCCAGGCCTGGTGTGGCCGTCGACTCAACTGAAGCCAGCTTACTGTTCTCCTTCACAACATACCCTTTTCCTAGACATCCTAGCCGACCATGGTTTGACCCAGGTCATTGACTAACCCACCAGGGTAGACAGTACCTTAGATCTTCTTGTAATGAATAACCCAACGCTTGTAAACAGGACATAGATCTTACCAGGAATATCCAACCACAATATCGTTTTCACTGAAATTGATATAAGCCCCAAGAAATACATCCAAACCCGGCGTAAACTCCCCATCTATAGGAAAGCCAACTGGGAGGGTATAGAAAGGGAACTCAACAGGACTCACTCACTCGAGAATACACCAACCGAAAGACCCTGACCGCTAATGAACTTTGGAACAAACTTAAAGCAGCCGTGAATGAAGCAGTAGAGTCACATATCCCCCACAAAAATGCATTAAACCGGGATAGACCCCCGTGGATAAATAGTAAATTGAAGAAAGTAATAAAAGCCAGGGATCTACTTTTTAAGAAAACACAGAAGGATCAAAGAAACCCAAACTTCGGACAACTAAATTACAGACCTTGAAAAGCAATATTAGGAAAGAAACCAGAACAGCCTATTTGATATATGTTGAATCAGTTATCACACCACACCACCAAGGTGACCACAACAGAAATGGCAACAAGAAATTGTGGTCTTTCATCGAACACAGACGAACAGATTCAGTAGGCATCGCACCTCTTAAAGAAAATGGAACCTTGAAGGACACCCCCTGGACAAAGCCAGGATCCTAAACACTAAACGCTCAGTTCAGCTCTGTGTTCACCAAAGAGAGCCCCTTAAATCCACCCCACAGGAAGCTGATTTCCAAATTGAATATCACCACAGAAGGCATTTACAAAGCTATGGGACCAGACAGGCTTCACCCCACCTAGTCCTTAAAGAAAGAGCCAGAGCAGTTGCCCCTATTCAACAGATAATATTTTCTAAATCCCTTGAAAATGATGAGGTACCAGACGACTGGAAACAAGCAAATTTAGCACCAAAACAAAGGACAACGATATTGCCCATCAAATTACCGCCCAGTGTCACTCATGTGTGTGTGTGTGTGTGTGTGTGTGTGTGTGTGTGTGTGTGTGTGTGTGTGTGTGTGTGTGTGTGTGTGTGTGTGCTTGCGTGCGTGCGTGCGTGCGTGCGTGCGTGCGTGCGTGCGTGCGTGCGTGCGTGCGTGCGTGCGTGCGTGCGTGCGTGCGTGCGTGCGTGCGTGCGTGCGTGCGTGCGTGCGTGCGTGCGTGCGTGCGTGCGTGCGTGCGTGCGTGCGTGCGTGCGTGTGTGTGTGCAGCTAACTAATGGAACACATCATCTCAAAACACCCATTAAACCACATAGAAGCCAAAAATATCATCTTCGACAAGCAGCATGGATTTCGAAAAAAGCATGGATTTCGAAAAAAAACGATATACAGTTGCTAGCCTTCACACAAGATATCCTGGCCAATCTAAGCGGCGGAAGGCAAACTGACGTAATTATTATGGATTTCGCCAAAGCGTTTGACAAAGTACCACACTACAGACTAATCCAGAAACTTGAGAGATACGGTATCACTGGCCCTGTAAACACTTGGGTTGATAAATTTTTGAAGGATAAAAAGCAACGCGTGGCGTGTGAAGGTATTTATTCGGACTGGGGTCTGGTTATCAATGGAGTCCCACAAGGTTCAGTGATTGCCCCTATTCTCTTTCTCATCTATATAAGCGACCTACCTAATAACCACGAATCAACTGTCCCACTCTTTGCTGATGACACTATTATCTACATGACAATATCCAATGGCACTGACGCGACAACCGTGAAGCAAGTGTCAGCACCATTATCAAACACTTGCATTGGCGCAGCCTCCAACAAAGAAGAACCCACATCCGCCTTGTCATGTTATATAAGACATTACATGGCATAGTCGCCCTGGACCTCTTCCCCCTGGTGAGACACTCCCGACACACGCATTCTGAAGCTGTTTAACTCCCCCTAAGCAATTCATCTAGTATAGCTTTTTACCTAGCACAATAACCAATTGGAATAACCTGCCAGCCAACGCAGCTACTGCACCAAGTTTGGAGATTTTCAGACAGAAGATATCCATATTGCAACATTAATTCATATTGCATTTTTCACGCTATCAACTTTTCCTCTCTTCAAATTGCACTTCTATACGCACGCTGTCATCTTTTCTCTTTCTTCCAAATATGTTATTACTTTCTCTTACAGCACTTTAACACGTGTGCGCACACACCAAGTCTATACGCATTGAAGAGAGAGATGACTAGTACCCGGAAGAAGAAGAAGATTTTCTCGCGGGTGGGTCTGCCTAAAGTAGTTTTGAGTGACAACGGAAGTCAGTTTGTGTCTAAGACCATGGCGGATGTAGCTAGATTGCTAGCCCTTGACAATCATCACGGAACTGTGGGTGAATGAAGACCTGACGAAGAGTTGATTGAGACGTCCCAGTACGTGCTAGATCTCCGTCACCGGATTGAGTCAACTTGCGAAATTCTCAGTACATTCAATAAGCTTAATGACGAGGATTTTCCCAGTAGTGGGAGGGAGGAAGGTATTGGGATGTCTATGTACATGGCCAATTATCGTCCGCTCAGAAGCGAGACTTGCGAGGTTTTACGGATGAATCTCCGTCCATCTTTTCAAGTAAATCCGGGCAGACTAGTCTGCTGTCTCACTCGATTGAGGTATCCTGTCCTGTTCCAATAAGATATAAACCGTATCCCATCACATTGACCAAGTTGGGAGAGGTAGAACAAAAGGTTGAGAAGATGCGAGAAATGGGTGTCAAGACACCCTACTCGTCTCCCCTATCGTTGTGTAGTGCGGAGCGCCCTACTGACGCAGGAAGACAGGCTGAATACCGGACCGACGATCGTGCCGACACAGTGCAAAGTCTCACCCAGATTGTGTTGCCAGGTAATGGTCAGTACGAAGGCACAATAGTTGGTTAAGAAGGCCGATTGATTAACTGGTCATTGTCTTTCGCCGTTTGAATAAAGTGACG
>BSQZ01000047.1:3367500-3385000 GCA_033239005.1 Lamellibrachia satsuma | reverse complement strand
TTTACACGTCACCTTCTGGCAGACCTGTTCATTCGAACACCAACTTGACTTCTCTGTGAAACACCCAATCAGCTCCACTAGTGCATAATTGTTATTAACTCAACAGTTGCCAATAAGCACAGCACAATAATAATGTATTACCATTATTTATACCATACTTTTCCCAATAATTATACTAATGTGCCTACAATGAAGTTTCCCAGACAATGGTCTATTAAGAAGTTATACATTATTTGTGACTTTATTTTACTTACTTGGGGTAAAGTCAGCCGTCAACATCCTCCTTTCAGCGAGTTGCTGCGGCTCAAAGATGCCATAGCATGAACCACCATCATTATACGTACAGGAACATCCATAAATGCATAAGAAACAATAAGAGTGTAATTGAGATTCTATATAGGTCATCATATGTGTACTAAACCTACAACTGACGTGGCCCAGATAACAATAATAACAATAATTATTTGCAAATCATGGGTCGTGACTCTTTTAACTGAAACCAGGACAGGACATCAATTATTTTGACTCCATAAATAAGATAAATACATCGTTCACTAATGTCACAAGCAGTGTGTGTAACATTTTCAAGATCTTCACTTGTATAATACTGACTAACTGGGTAATATCGTTATGTAGGAGTACTACCAAATGAGCAGTGGTAATTAATGGCGGATTGTATCACTAGTTACCATTTCAGGTAATTTCACGTTGTTTATAGTTCGGTAAATCCACGCGCCAGATAACTGCGTCATAATAAATATTAATACATTATTAAAACAACGGTAAACAAGTTTACATACCTAATGACGGTGGCTTTCTTTAGTTCCTCGTCCACGGAATCCAAAATTGTCTCCACTAACCCGGCGGTAAAGTTGCCGGCTCATAACGGGTTCGGCCCATGGGCCCAACCAACCGTTTTTACAACCGGTGAACCGTGAAGTGTTTTCGCTCGCATGGGCCGAATCAACGTTGTATGCAAGCGGTGTCAACGGGCTCCGTGGGCCAAAACGACTAACTTATTCTAACTGGGAAATGGGGTCTGTATCTATCGAAGGTTTACATAAATTGAAACAATCGTAGAAAAGACGCACGACGTTGCAAAAAATGTATGTTGCTAGCAATTGTACGTAATAACTGCACAGGGTAATTCGATTAATTGTAGGTCTCCTTCTTTTGGTCGTAGATAAAAAATGAGAAAGTTTGGTGCCTGACTTATCATAATCTACATACATACTCTATCTTTATTATAGAAAGATTATTGTTATTATTATCATCATTATTATTAATAATTTATGCACGCAGGTTGGCAGCTCTCATTGGTTGACGTATCTGCGCATGCGGTCAACAGCATCTACGTCATATGTGACGTGTGCGTGACAGGCATCCCGGTACGCATGCTCCACTTTTATCAGACGCTCATATTCGGCGCCGCCTATGCGATATTCAGCCTCATCTACTGGGTTGCGGGCGGCACAAACTGGGAAGGCAAGGACTACCTCTACCCGAACCTGGACTACACGAACAAGCCGACTACTGCTGCCATCTGGTGGTTGGCTGTGCTCGTCAGCTGCGCGGTACTGCACCTTCTAATGTACGGCGTCTACCGACTGCGGGCCTACCTGTATTCCCGTTGTGCGCGTGCTCGGGTGGAGCCAACATCACAAAAAGTCGACGAGCCTATAGAAATAGATATAGTTTAACTGTAATTGCGATTTCGCCTGCTGTTGGAATGCCCATGGCAAACCTCCTCCGTTAACTGGAGGGCAGGCGGGTCACATAAGATGCAAAAATAGTTCCAAGTAAGTAATTATATAGGCCTATATGCGTTCTTTGTTTTGATTACTCCGTAAAAGTCAGTATTCCACACACATTCCAAAAATATTTTCACTATTTCATTATTGGTTAGTTATAATTTTACACTTCACTATGATACTTATGTAATGTTAAACTTAATTGTACTTGTGTACATATAGTTCGTTTTGTTACAACCATTATGTGAATAAAATGTATACATGAACTGGTATTATGAATTAAATCATTATCTAAATTATTATCTATTATCTATCATTGCATTTACTACACCAGTTAGATATCCCACCCAGCTGGTCCATGTGCCACCCATCAAACCAGCTGATCCACGTGCCACCCATCAAACCAGCTGGTCCATGTGCCACCCATCAAACCAGCTGGTCCATGTGCCACCCATCAAACCAGCTGATCCACGTGTCACCCATCAAACCAGCTGGTCCACGTGCCGCCCATCAAACCAGCTGATCCACGTGCCACCCATCAAACCAGCTGATCCACGTGTCACCCATCAAACCAGCTGGTCCATGTGTCACCCATCAAACCAGCTGATCCACGTGTCACCCATCAAACCAGCTGGTCCATGTGTCACCCATCAAACCAGCTGGTCCACGTGCCGCCCATCAAACCAGCTGGTCCATGTGTCACCCATCAAACCAGCTGATCCACGTGCCACCCATCAAACCAACTAGTCCACGTGCAACCCATCAAACCAGCTGGTCCACGTGCCACCCATCAAACCAACTGGTCCACGTGCCACCCATCAAACCAGATGGTCCTCGTGCCACCCATCAAACCAGCTGGTCCACGTGCCACCCATCAAAGCAGCTGATTTGTTCCCCAATCCCCACTTGTGAGGATATGCTGAGTTATTTCTAATTTGGAACAAGATCCAGAAAAAAGACTTGGCAGATGTTCCATTAAGGGCCAACGTACTGCAGGACAGTGACGATAAAGACAATTGCGATGGTCAACGTGTACCACATAAGTTAGATTATTAATAAGTAAGGACAAGAGCGGGCATTGCAAATGGTCTGAATAAGCAAACTTTTCCACAAAAAGACTATTTACAAGACGGTAAGATCCCTTTATTCTGCTACAAACAGAGCTCATTGTCACAAACACACAACTGACTAAATGACGTACAAATGAGGTCGACATGTTCAGTAGGTGACGGGTGGCTCGTGAATTTCGTTTAAATTAAAAAAGTCATGGTTTTGGGCTTTTCATCTAAACAAGATAATAAAAAAACTAACAATGTGCAACAAAAATCAAGAATATCACGCCAGTGGTTTACTCCACTGTGTTCTAAAAGTGGTATTTTCTGATCAGTTCTCCAGTTAACTGAGATATGACAATGTTGACTAGCTCGACCGATAAGCGCAGTTTTTTTACTCGGGTAACCTGGACTACCACGTGACGTATTAAGCGCTGCCGACATACACATAAATAACGCAAATCCTCATTTAGATGGGCTGTTGTGTCATAAAGAGGACTAGTTTAGTAAACAAATGCCAAACTATGTTACATAAATTCAGTTTGGACGCAAACATTTTGACCATATCATATTGACAAATACAGGAATAGGTGTAAACACAATTGATATATTTTCATTTGGCGAGCCAGACAAACCCGGTTATATAACAGTATAGCGCGGCTCATGAAATTAAGATGCTGTGTGTTCAACAAGGTTTTTCTAGTAAACCACTGGTGTGGTAGTCTTAATTGTAGTTACAAATGGTTATGCTTTAGTAACTCTTATAGGTGCATGGGCCCAGTGCCGGATTAATATAATCCCATCTACGGCAGGCCCAGTGCCGGATTAATATAATCCCATCTACGACAGGCCCAGTGCCGGATTAACCATGGAACAGGTGGTACACTAGTTCCAGACCCCCACACAAAGCCCCCCACAAAGTCAATAATAATCCATCTGATTTGCCGCTTAGAGTCTCCATGCTCTTCCCTCTGTATTAAAGTCGTGAATTTGACACCCCTCAAAGTTATTTAGGTCGAACAGGGTAAACATGACGTCAGAAAATACGGACGAGAATCTTGTGACATACTATTCTAATAACGCCATCTAGCGTATAAGCTAGAAGTTAATCTTGACACTTCTGGCGCAATGGTGCCCCATATTCTCAGCGGACCTTCACTGTGACGACATGTTTACGTACACCTGATTAAAAATAAACTAATTAAACGTATTAAACTAATTTAGTAGAAAGTATTTGGATGTCACTGCTTAATTGCACAGGAAAACGTCTTCTTCTGTATTTTCTTGTATTATTTTCTGGTATGTCATTGTATGCTGTAATTCTTGCATGTGAACTCGGGTAGTCTACAATCTACGTTGTATCTTCTTGTTTGTCGTTATACGCTATATGTTTCTATTTGTATGTTTATGCACCGTCGTCAGCAGAACAGCAAAATGTGAATGCTTATGTTTCAACGTTAAAACTCAATCCTCAACTGATTAGCCTATCGCAAATCCGGTTTGTTGATGTCTAAATGTGTATTGTGTGAATAACGTATGCAACAACCGCATTCTATTTAATAAAACATGCCTATTTTTGTTCACGTCATCGAAAAAAATTGTCTTTAGTCGTTGGGTATGGAAAGGTTAAAAATAGTGGCTATCCAAAAAGGCAAGCATTTTGTGAGTCAATGCCGATGTTGGGCGTGACTTCCATCCTCTTGTCGGTCATATGACAAGGTTGCGAGATTTTGCCAAGGGTGGAATTCCTAAATTGTCATCGTTTCCATTGTTACTTCAAGTAATGTTTGACCAAACATTAACTAAATAGTTTGTCTGATGATTTCACACAAAAACTACATACAAACGTTGCACAAATAAGATCGCATGTTGCTGTGGACACTAGGCAAGTTTGATATTTCACAAAACGAATTTGAAATGTGACTAGCAAAAAAACCTTTAAGGTTTGGGGTTACATCCATATTCAATGCCATGCGTCTCGATCCTCATGTTTCACGCACGCGGCAAGGCTCCCACAAAAAGTTAATCCGGCACTGGCTGTTAGACCGAACGCACTGGTCAACGTTTTAAAAGGGATGGGTCAAAATAAAAAGGTCATTTTCACGAATTTCATACAGGATGCATTTCCAGAAAGCATCCCAGAAATCCTGATTGTGTACGTTCGAACCACCCCCCTTCAAAGCCCTGAGGACGGTCTTGGGAGGTAAGTTAGTTGACGATTAATGTGCTGAGAGCTGTTCGTACGTCCGTTCTTGCCGAGTTCTTGTGAGGACTAAGAACACAAACAAACTATGCATGAGTACGCAGGACTTATTCCCGGGTCGGCTGTGGGTGAGTGTGTGTGTGTGTGTGTGTGTGTGTGTGCGTGCGTGCGTGTGTGCGTGCGTGCGTGTGTGTGTGAGTGTGTGTGTGTGAGCGTGTGCGTGTGCGTTTGCGTTTGCGTGTGCGTTTGCGTGTGCGTGTGTGTGTGGGTGGGTGTGTGGGTGGGTGGGTGGGTGGGTGTGAGTGTGGGTGTGTGAATGTGGGTGTATGGGTGAGTGAATGAGTGCGTGAGTGTGGATGTGGGTGAGTGTGGTGTGCGGGTGTGTGGGTGTGTGAGTGTGGGTGTGTGAGTGTGTGTGTGTGTGCATGTGCGTGTGTGTGCGCGTGCGCGTATGCGTGTGTGCGTGTGTGTGTGAGAGTGTATGAGTGTGGGTGTGGGTGTGTGAGTGTGGGTGTGTGAGTTCGGGTGTGGGTGTATGGTATGTGGGTGTGGGTATGTGGTGTGGGTGTGTGTGGGGGTGTGGGTGGGTGTGTCAGTGTGGGTGTATTGGTTTGATGGGTGTGGGTGGGTGGGTGGGTGGCTGGGTGGGTGGGTGGCTGGGTGTGGGAGGGTCGGTATATACACCCGAGCCAAACTAGTGAGCGAAAACCTCGCCAATTCGTGACATGCATAATAGAGCCCCGCTTAGCCAAACTTCACGCGCCGCTAAACCCCACTGACATCATCACGGTCCGGAGGATTGGCCACTTACCCGTGGAACTCCAGTGACGCATTTAGTTCAGTGAGTCCTCTGACGCCGTAGCAATGTGTGGGACAGAGTGCCGGTGTAAGAACCTAGGGTTGGATCATCCGAACCCACATATCTTCGTCGAACACCAGGTAAGAAGACCGATACTTTAGGGAAAGTATGCCCAGTCGATGCTTTGCCTGAATATGTCGTTTCACACGAAGCTTGTAAATTATGATCCGCCTGTATGTCTATGTTTGAACGCGCTGAATCTACGGGCTGAAGTATGCCTTTATGAGTACTGACTACATATCCACCGAACGTGTTCGCGCGTGTGTGTGTGTGTGTGTGTGTGTGTGTGTGTGTGTGTGTGTGTGTGTGTGTGTGTGTGTGTGTGTGTGTGTCTGTGGGTGTGTGTGTGTGTGTGTGTGTGTGTGTGTGTGTGTGTGTGTGTGTGTGTGTGTGTGTGTGTGTGTGTGTGTGTGTGTGTGTGTGTGTGTGTGTGTGTGTGTGTGTGTGTGTGTGTGTGTGTGTGTGTGTGTGTGTGTGTGTGTGTGTGTGTGTGTGTGTGTGTGTGTGTGTGTGTGTGTGTGTGTGTGTGTGTGTGTGTGTGTCTGTGGGTGGGTGTGTGTGTGGGGGTGGGGTGGGTGAGTGTGGTGTGCGGGTGTGTGGGTGTGTGAGTGTGGGTATATGAATGTGGGTGTGTGAGTGTGGGTGTGGGAGTGTGAGTTTGGTATGTGGGTGTGAGTGTGTGGGGGTGTGGGTGTGGGTGTGTTGGTTTGGTGGGTGCCGGTTGGGATGGGGGTGTGGGAGGGGGTGTGTTTATACGATGATAACTCCCTTTTCTCATGTAATGACTCACAAATACGTCGCTTCACAAAACAAAATAATAATTTCGCCAATAAATTAAACATTTTCTTACAATTACAGTTAGCCCCCATTATAGTTAACTATATGCTTCTTAAAAATACTACTTTTCAAAAGTATTTTTAATACAGTATCAGGGTTCTTAATCATGTTCGCAACTTCGCATTGAAACGGCTACATAATAATATCACACATATTGAGAACAACGCACCATCATCAATGTCAAATTAACAATCCTTCTGTCTATCCCAACAATACTTGTTTATGCCAGTTTTCCCGCTGGGAACGTAGGCCAGCGACCAAACTTCGTCGCAGTCATCCATTGTGCCATCCATTGTGCCATCCATTTTGCCATCCATTGTGCCATCCATTGTGTCATCCATTGTGTCATCCATTGTCCCATCCATTGTCCCATCCATTGTGCCATTAGCGTTCGTTCCAGGTGTATCTCACCTTTTTAATCTAACCTTCAAGTTCTCACCGCCAGGTGTTTGTTGATCGTCTTCTTTGTCTCTTCCCTAGGGAGTTCTAACATTTCATAAGTGGATTTTAGAAATTGCAGCTTCCTATCGGCTTTCACTACATAATGTCAAACTCTCCTCTTTTCCCCAGGTTCAACTGAGTTTCTTGTGTCGATGTGTCTGTAACAATCTTTTTTATGGGAAAGGGTTGTTAGCCCTTTACCTAACCCTTCTCTTTTTCACCTGGACTTGGTACCGGCATATGGCGTGGTTTATGGAAATAATAGTTCAGGAATGTGCACAAGTGAACATTAATTAGCACAATTTGAAATTCTATTAGCAAAATAATATTTTGCGTACCTAATGCGTGTGCATGAATAATGTGTATTTACAACTTTACATACGGCGCGATAAACAACGTAACTTCAATTCTGCAACTGAACCAATCAATTTACTGACAAAAACTTTACGATTTAAAATGCCTAAACAGCTCAAATAGCTCAAACAGCACTTTCATTAACAACGAACGTAACATTTTCGCAATAGATTCATTGGAATTCCTGAGGTCTGAATTCACATTTTATTTGCGAGTTGCAAACGTTTCCACACCCGTGAATAGTATTCGTTGTTGCAGGGAGGTGGCGCATCAGTCGTCTATGCTGTCTACCGCGTTGTCGCGGCTGTCTTCTTTGGAGGTGTACTCGTCTACAGTGGCGTCGTCTACGAGAACGGGGCGCAGTGGTTCATCTACCTGACCTACTGGTCACTCACTGTCCTCACACTCAATGTTGTCATCCAGGCTCTGCTCGTTCTGGTGCGGCTTCCCGGCCGGCGCAAGCATGTCAGACAAGGTAACTGGCACGCACGCACATACACGCGTGCGTGTGTGTGCGTGTGTGCATGCGTGCGTGCGCGTGCGTGTGCACTCTCTAAATTTGCAAACATCATGGGTATGCAGTTTGTCCGAAATGAGTTTTGTTTCACTGGACGAGCTCAATCCACCCGGCTGTTTCCTTGTGTCACGGGGTTTCACCTGATGCTTAAACGATACATGTGTATGTAATCTGTCGTGAACTCAAAACTGTTGACTGGAGACGCCAACCAGGTCGACACGCATGGGCGAACACAACGATGTGTTTAAGTTATCTAGCATTGAAACGACGACGGAGGCAATCTTAACTTTACTCTGCACTGGATGACGGATGGCCGTGGAGTGCATTTAAAGGGCTTGGCCGTGAGGTAAGGTGGGTGAGGGTGAGGGGACGTCATTGTCCGCTGCATTTAAAGGGCTTGGCCGTGAGGTAAGGTGGGTGAGGGTGAGGGGACGTCATTGTCCGCTGCATTTAAAGGGCTTGGCCGTGAGGTAAGGTGGGTGAGGGTGAGGGGACGTCAATGTTCGCTGCATTTAAAGGAATTGGCCGTGGGGTGAGGTGGGTGAGGGTGAGGGGACGTCATTGTCCGCTGTATTTAAATGACTTGGCCGTGGGGTGAGGTGGGTGAGGGTGAGGGGACGTCATTGTCCGCTGTATTTAAAGGACTTGGCCGTGGAGTGAGGTGGGTGAGGGTGAGGAGACGTCATTGTCCGCTGTAATTAAACGACTTGGCCGTGGAGTGAGGTGGGTGAGGGTGAGGAGACGTCATTGTCCGCTGTATTTAAAGGACTTGTCCTTGGGGTGAGGTGGGTAAGGGTGAGGGGACGTAATTGTCCGCTGTATTTAAAGGACTTGGCCGTGGGGTGAGGTGGGTGAGGGTGAGGAGACGTCATTGTCCGCTGTATTTAAACGACTTGGCCGTGGAGTGAGGTGGGTGAGGGTGAGGGGACGTCATTGTCCGCTGTATTTAAAGGACTTGGCCGTGAGGTAAGGTGGGTGAGGGTGAGGGGACGTCATTGTCCGCTGCATTTAAAGGGCTTGGCCGTGGGGTGAGGTGGGTAAGGGTGAGGGGACGTAATTGTCCGCTGTATTTAAAGGACTTGGCCGTGGGGTGAGGTGGGTGATGGTGAGGGGACGTAATCGTCCGCTGTATTTAAAGGACTTGGCCGTGGAGTGAGGTGGTTTTGGGTGAGGGGACGTAATTGTCCGCTGTATTTAAAGGACTTGGCCTTGGGGTGAGGTAGGTGATGGTGAGGGGACGTCATTGTCCGCTGTATTTAAAGGAATTGGCCGTGGTGTGAGGTGGGTGAGGGGACATCATTGTCCGGTGTATTTAAAGTCATAATCTGGCAATATTCGCCTGCCAAATTAAAATATGTTAATTTTGTACACACCTATTCATATTTATGCCAATAGGATATAATCATGCTGTTTGCGTCCAAACTGAATTCATGTAACATAGTTTGGCCTTTATTTACTAAAATGGTCCGCTTTCTGACAAAATACCAGGTTTGTTTGAGACTTTGTGTTGGTTCTGTGTATGCCGGCCTCACTTAATACATCACGCGTTGTCTAAGTTACTAGATTTTCATAGAACTGCGCATGCGCTTATCGGTCGCGCTGGTTAACAGGTCAGCCCTCAGTCAAAAGGAGAAATTATTGGAATATCCCACTTTTAGAACACATTCTGAGTAAACCAGTGGCGTGATACTCTTGATTTTAGTTGCACATGGTTAGTTTTTATGATCTCTTTTAGATGCATAGCATCTAACCATGACGATTGTTTCGCTTTAAAACGAACGTGTACGTGACGTCGTTATTCTATTCCAGCTCAACGAAGATTACGAGACAATGGTACAGCCATCTGTTTGTTTCCCTTCTCCGTTTTGTGTTAAAGTAGGCATGTATTGTTTAACACGCTCTTTAGTATATTTGTCTGTTTCCTGATATCTGAATACAGAGTTGTAAAAAATGCGTAAAGTAAACAACGACAAACGATCTACATAATTACGAAACTTACATTTAACCCATAAGAAAATTCACTCGCTCACACGATTCCCTGCCTGCGGTAAATATAATTCCAAGAAAACATAATTACATGAAATAAATGTTAAATGCAACTGTTACATTCCAGATGGCAACTTGTCTTCGTGCATCAAGCCGAATGTTCCCAGCTTATTGAATCAAACCATTATCTTCTAGAAAACGCAAAGCAAAGCCTAAACTCTGTGATTCTATTACAGATGGCGAATTGACCCTGAAGAAGATGCCGGTCATCCTTAAGATTGTCTGGGTGCTGCAGAACGTCACCCTGACCTCGTCTATTGTCGTCACCATCATGTACTGGACAGCGGTTTATGACGGTAAGAAATAACCGTTGCCGATGAAACGTCCATCAATGAGGGAGAAACACTGACTCGTATAACCAAGCCATATAACTAGTTTCAGGGAAAGAAATCCTTATAAGAAAACGTGTTTTTTATCTGTCTGTAATGCGAAACCCAGAGCAATACTGCTTTGGAAGAGCATACACCGAACGAGCTTTTATATCGAATTAATATTTGTATATACAAGCTCGGAGACCATATCGTAAGGACATAGATAAACTTGATAGAATGCAATGAAGAACAACTAAGCTGATTCCAGCGCTGCGAGAGCTTGGTTATGATGGCCGATTAATAGAATGTGGTTTGACAACACCAAAGACCAGGAGATTAAGATTTTTTAAATATTAAATGGTTATGAGGATATTGAAAGGAATATGTTGTCCAAACTCACACAAGGCAGTATAACCAGAGGGCGCATGGTAGCATTAGATAAAGAACACTGTCGGTCGGACAGTCTCAATGGGGGTCTCGTGCTCAGTGGGACGCGGCCGGATGTATATATTTATGCAGATGTATCTGCCGTGTATGGTCTAATGCAGACAGTACAATGGCAGGGGGACCAGCAGGTACTGCTGCATCAGTGGTGAGGAGGTTAAACTCTTCTTTGTCACTGTCAGTAGCTGTTTTGGCAAACACCACTCCTTGGTGTGTAGCATCGAAACACCACTCCTTGGTGTACAGCATCGAAACACCACTCCTTGGTGTGCAGCATCGAAACACCACTCCTTGGTGTGCAGCATCGAAACACCACTCCTTTGTGTGCAGCATAGAAACACCACTCCTTGGTGTGCAGCATCGAAACCATGAATAAACAAAATATTTTTTTTTCGTATGTAGTTTATTTAAGGTTAAATTGCTGATATAGCACGGAATCGGGTTCACAGGATCGCTCAAATCGCTTTACACGTCACCTTCTGGCAGAACTGTTTATTCGAACACCAACTTGACTTCTCTGGGAAACACCCAATCAGCTCCACTAGTGCATAATTGTTATTAACTCAACAGTTGCCAATAAGCACAGCACAACAATAATGTATTATCATTATTTTTACCATACTTTTTCCAATAATTATACTAATGTGCCTACAATGAAGTTTCCCAGACAATGGTCTATTAAGAAATTATACATTATTTGTGACTTTATTTTACTTACTTGGGGTAAAGTCAGCCGTCAACATCCTCCTTTCAGCGAGTTGCTGCGGCTCAAAGATGGCATAGCATGAACCACCATCATTATACGTACAGGAACATCCATAAATGCATAAGAAACAATAAGAGTGTAATTGAGATTCTATATAGGTCATCATATGTGTACTAAACTTACAACTGACGTGGCCCAGATAACAATAATAACAATAATTATTTGCAATTCATGGGTCGTGACTCTTTAAACTGAAACCAGGACAGGACATCAATTATTGTGACTGCATAAATAAGATTAATACATGGTTCACTAATGTCACAAGTAGTTTCTATAACATTTTCAAGATCTTCACTTGTATAATACTGACTAACTGGGTAACATCGTTATGTAGGAGTACTACCAAATGAGCAGTGGTAATTAATGACGGATTGTATCACTAGTTACCATTTCAGGTAATTTCACGTTGTTTATAGTTCGGTAAATCCACGCGCCAGATAACTACGTCATAATAAATATGAATACATTATTAAAACAAGGGTAAACAAGTTTACATACCTAAAGTCGGTGGCTTTCTTTAGTTCCTCGTCCACGGAATCCATAATTGTCTCCACTAACCCGGCGGTAAAGTTGCCGGCTCATAACGGGTTCGGCCCATGGGCCCAACCAACCGTTTTTACAACCGGTGAACCGTGAAGTGTTTTCGCTCGCATGGGCCGAATCAACGTTGTATGCAAGCGGTGTCAACATGCTCCGTGGGCCAAAACGACTAACTTATTCTAACTGGGAAATGGGGTCTGTATCTATCGAAGGTTTACATAAATTGAAGCGATCGTAGAAAACATTGGGAAAGTTTGGTGTCTGACATACCAAGCGTCTAGGAGGAGTGGCATAACATACATACATACTATATCGTGATTATAGAAAGATTATTATTATTATTATCATCATCATTATAGTCATCATAATCATTATTATTAGTATTAATTTATGCACGCAGGTTGGCAGCTCACATTGGTTGACGTATCTGCGCATGCGGTCAACAGCATCTACGTCGTATGTGACGTGTGCGTGACAGGCATCCCGGTACGCATGCTCCACTTTTATCAGACCCTCATATTCGGCGCCGCCTATGCGATATTCAGCCTCATCTACTGGGTTGCGGGCGGCACAAACTGGGAAGGCAAGGACTACATCTACCCGAGTCTGGACTACACGAACAAGCCGGCTCCTGCTGCCATCGCGTTGTTGGCTGTGCTCGTCAGCTGCGCGGTATTGCACTTTCTAATGTACGGCGTCTACCGACTGCGGGCCTACCTGTATTCCCGTTGCGCGCGTGCTCGGGTGGAGCCAACATCACAAAAAGTCGACGAGCCTATACATATAGATATAGAGTCACTGTAATTGCGATTTCGCCTGCTATTGGAATGCCCATGGCAAACCTCCTCCGTTGACTGGAGGGCAGGCGGGTCACAAAAGATGCAAAACTATTTCTAAGTAAGTAATTATGTAGGCCTACATGCGTTCTTTGTTTTGATTACTCCGTAAAAATCAGTATTCCACACACATTCCAAAAATATTTTCATTATTTCATTATTGGTTAGTTATAATTTTACAGTTCACTATGTTAAACTTAATTGTAGTTGTGTACATATAGGTCGTTTTGTTTCAACCATTATGAGAATAAAATCGATACATGAACTGGTATTATGAATTAAATCATTATCTAAATTATTATCTATATCAATCATTGCATTTACTACACGAGTTAGATATCCCACCCAGCTGGTCCACGTGCCATCCATCAAACCAGCTGGTCCACGTGCCACCCATCAAACCAGCTGGTCCACGTGCCACCCATCAAACCAGATGGTCCACGTGCCACCCATCAAACCAGATGGTCCACGTGCCACCCATCAAACCAGCTGGTCCACGTGCCACCCATCAAACCAGATGGTCCACGTGCCACCCATCAAACCAGCTGGTCCACGTGCCACCCATCAAACCAGCTGGTCAACGTGCCACCCATCAAACCAGCTGGTCCACGTGCCACCCATCAAACCAGCTGGTCCACGTGCCACCCATCAAAGCAACTGATTTGTTCCACAATCTCCACTTGTGAGGACATATGAGTTATATCTAACTTGGGACAAGATCCAGAAAAAAAGTTGGCAAGATGTTCCATTAAGGGCCAATTTACTGTAGGGCAGACAATTGCGAGGGTCAACGTGTACCACATAAGTTAGATTATTAATAAGTAAGGACAAGAGCGGGCATTGCAAATGGTCTGAATGAGCAAAATGTTCCACAAAAAGACTATTTACAAGACGGTAAGATCCCTTTATTCTGCTACAAACAGAGCTCATTGTCACAAACACACAACTGACTAAATGACGGTACAAATGAGGTCGACATGTTCAGTAGGTGACGGGTGGCTCATGAATTTCGCTTAAATTAAAAAAGTCATGGTTTGGGGCTTTGCATCTAAACAAGATAATAAAAAATAAAAACTAACCATGTGCAACTAAAATCAAGAACATCACGCCAGTGGTTTACTCAGAATGTGGTCTAAAAAGTGGTATTTTCCGATCGGTTCTCCAGTTAACTGAGATATGACAATGTTGACTAGAGCGACCGATAATCGCAGTTTGTTTTTAACTCGGGTAACCTAGACTACCACGTGACGTATTAAGCGCTGCCGGCATACACATAAACAACGCAAAGCCTCATTTAGATTGGCTGTTGTGTCGGAAAGAGGACTAGTTTAGTAAACAAATGCCAAACTATGTTACATAAATTCAGTTTGGATGCAAACATTTTGACCATATCATATTGGCAAATACAGGAATAGGTGTAAACACAATTGATATATTTTCATTTGGCGAGCCAGACAAACCCGGTTATATAACAGTATAGCGCGGCTCTTGAAATTAAGATGCTGTGTGTTCAAATAGGTTTTTCTAGTAAACCACTGGTGTGGTAGTCTTAATTGTAGTTACCAATGATTATGTTTTAGTAACTCTTATAGGTGCATGGGCCCAGTGCCGGATTAATATAATCCCATCTACGACAGGCCCAGTGCCGGATTAATATAATCCCATCTACGACAGGCCCAGTGCCGGATTAACCATGGAACAGGTGGTACACTAGTTCCAGACCCCCACACAAAGCCCCCCACAAAATCAATAATAATCCATCTGATTTGCCGCTTAGAGTCTCCATGCTCTTCCCTCTGTATTAAAGTCGTGAATTTGACACCCCTCAAAGTTATGTAGGGCGAACAGGGTGAACATGACGTCAGAAAATACGGACGAGAATCTTATGACATACTATTCTAATAACGCCATCTAGCGTATTAGATAGAAGTTAATCTTGACACTTCTGGCGCAATGGTGCCCCATATTCTCAGCGGACCTTCACTGTGACGACATGTTTACGTACACCTGATTAAAAATAAACTAATTAAACGTATTAAACTAATTTAGTAGAAAGTATTTGGATGTCACTGCTTAATTGCACAGGAAAACGTCTTCTTCTGTATTTTCTAGTATTATTTTCTGGTATGTCATTGCATGCTGTAATTCTTGCTTGTGAACTCGGGTAGTCTACAATCTACGTTGTATCTTCTTGTTTGTCGTTATACGCTATATGTTTCTATTTGTATGTTTATGCACCGTCGTCAGCAGAACAGCAAAATGCGAATGCTTATGTTTCAACGTTAAAACTCAATCCTCAACTGATTAGCCTATCGCAAATCCGGTTTGTTGATGTCTAAATGTGTATTGTGTGAATAACGTATGCAACTACCGCGTTCTATTTAATAAAACATGCCTATTTTTGTTCAAGTCATCGAAAAAAATGTCTTTAGTCGTTGGGTATGGAAACGTTAAAAATAGTGGCTATCCAAAAAGGTAAGCATTTTGTGAGTCAATGCCGATGTTGGGCGTGACTTCCATCCTCTTGTCGGTCATATGACAAGGTTGCGAGATTTTACCAAGGGTGGAATTCCTAAATTTTCATCGTTTCCATTGTTACTTCAAGTAATGTTTGACCAAACATTAAGTAACTTAATAGTTTGTCTGATGATTTCACACAAAAACTGCATACAAATGTTGCACAAATAAGATCGGATGTTGCAGTGGACACTAGGCAGGTTTGATATTTCACAAAACGAATTTGAAATGTGACTAGCAAAAAAACCTTTAAGGTTTGGGTTTACATCCATATTCAATGCCATGCGTATCGATCTTCATCTTTCACGCACGCGGCAAGGCTCCCACAAAAAGTTAATCCGGCACTGGCTGTTAGACCGAACGCACTGGTCAACGTTTTAAAATTGGTCACTGGGATGGGTCAAAATAAAAACGTAATTTTCACGAATTTCATACAGGATGCGTTTCCAGAAATCATCCCACAAATCCTGATTGTGTACGCTCGAACCACCCCCCTTCAAAACCCCGAGGACAGTCTTGGGAGGTAAGTTAGTTGACGATTAATGTGCTGAGAGCTGTTCGGACGTCCGTTCTTGCCGAGTTCTTGTGAGGACTAAGAACACAAACAAACTATACATGAGTACGCAGGACTTATTCCGGGGTTGGGATGTTATAACACCCATCATCTAATGTCGGCCACATTTACCAAAATGTTCACAGTAGTACAGATGTGGCTATTGATCCCTCTTCAGCGGCGGAGACGGGGGAATCATTCAACACATCTATACTACTGTTCACTTTTAATGGACAGTTATGATGCAATTGTACAGGTATATAATGAGTTAACAAATAAATTAGATAATATATTTAACATAAGTATTAGACAATCTAGTTTTTAACCCACTTTTAAAAATAAATTTTAAAAATCCAGATCCAGGGTCGATTGCTTCCTTGTCCCCTTCCAGAGTGAGACGCCCTGCGCAAAGACATCATTAATACGTACACAGTACTACACAGTAATCACGACACTGCAGTTTAAGCATACACCCGCCTGTCGTCGTCATGTGCACGACACGGTCACGTCGACCTCTTGTCGTCATGATCAGGAGAATAGTTGAATAAAATTTAAGGACTATGTTTACAGTGCCTCCATAGTCAATACCAAGCGCCTCGATCTTCGCATTTCATGCACTCGGTAAGGCCCTCCCATTCCCCAAAAAGAAGAAGTTTATACCAGTCCCACCGTGTTAACCAGGCACTGTATAAGCCCACGTTTCGATGTGTACGGCTCTATTGAGAATTTCAAGTCAAAAATACGGATTTCAACCAAACAGTGTGGCGGGTCTACTGATGTTTATGCCAGGGGAAGTAAACGATCCAATGCAGGCGGTAAATGTGTAAACTGTCGTGGACTTGCACACTGTAACACGTGTGTTGGATGAGCGCTGAATTTGTATTGACTGATTGACTGTTGTGTTTTATTTTGACCCATATTTAAACAGTAATACAAATTACAGTCATATACATACATAACATCGATGCATACATACAATACACTGACTATTTCAGTTACACACAAAAAGATTTGTAGACAGTGAATTAAAATCCCTGTGTCATTCCTGTTTACATCTGGCAACGGAATGCATTTACTGATTTATATTTCTTGAGAGAACAGAATTTGCTGCTGCCGAGCTAGCTTTCACAATAGAGCTAAGCGTCATGAGCGCCTGATCAAGGCGAATACCTCCGATAAATAATATGTCATTGTTGTTATTTCGCTGGACGCACAATGTTATAGAAGTGGGTAAAACGTCACGATATGTTACTGGTGCCATTTTCGGCGCAAACCAAACTCCCCGACAGTGGCGCCACTCAGCGTATTACCACTGTCACCACAACTTGATTATAAATTCAAAATAAACAGTTGCGCAGTAGTATAAAAGATTTGTTGTCTGGGCAACGACACTGTTGTTCACGACGTTACGTCAATTGACATTGAGAGATTTCTTGACAGACATTAAGGTTGTACCAAATAAAATAGAGATGT